>JAPXFQ010002275.1:0-14887 GCA_028564705.1 Apricaphanius iberus
ATATGAACCATGATGATGTCTGCAGTAGTTATGTGTTCACTTTGGTTTCATTTGGATATTTGTAAAGTTGTAAATCATCTAAAATGTTAAATATGCACTGACAGGGTTCCTGTGAAATGTGTAAATTATCTAAATGAATGTATGTGTAATATAAAGGAAAAGGTCATTGTTTTCCATGTGGACCTTGTTTTTAGCAAATATTACATTAATTTACTCACCCAGAAAAGTTTGGAGCTAGTTGGATCTGTTCAGCAGGACTTTATATCGAGTCATGACCATTTTATATCCATATAATGGGAGCCAATCAGGGCCCCAAAACTCCTTCCTTTAACCTTTTTTAATTATGAATAGTTAGTGATATTCCCCTCTGAGTTTAGAACGTCTCAGAGGTGTTAAGGTATTAGCATCTGGGGTTTTTACAGGTTTTTAATGCAGCAGACTCCAACCGTACAGTCTGTAGGTTACAGAAAGAGAGCCTGTAGAAGCTGAACTTAGTCCTATTGGTCATTCAGTAAATATGAACCATGATGATGTCTGCAGTAGTTCTGTCTAACCGACCGTCGTAGATCACAGAGAGAAAGTCCTGATCAGATTACAGCTGTGACCTAGTTGTTATCCCGCCGTACTGTATGTGGAATTATAGCTGCTAAATTTACCATGGAACCGAACAAATAAACACTTCTGGGGCGTTTGGTAGTAGAAGGAGAATATCGCTAAGAATTCATAACGAAAGATGGTAAAATTAAGATGTTTGTGGCAGAAGGCAAGGCAATTTCATTTGTATAGCACACTTTCAACACAGGGCAATTCAAGGTGCTTTATATATGATTAGAATACGAATGAGCAGTTACAATAAGAAAATAATCAAGAAAATACAACAATGTAGGGACAAGTGAGTTTGACAATTAAAAACAAAAAAGTAAAAACAGTTACTCATAAGCGAGTTTAAATAGGTAACTTTTAATTTTAGATTTAAAACAGTTCAGTGTCTCTGTAGCTTTGCATTCTTCTGGTTGTTTGTTCCAGATATGAGGAGCATAGAAACTAAAAGCTGCGTCTCCATGTTTGGTTCTGATTTTAGGGACGACCAGTAAACTAGAGCTGGAGGACCTGATTGATCTGGATGGTTTGTACCATGATAGCAGATCTCTAATGTACTCTGGTG
Organism: Apricaphanius iberus; assembly: GCA_028564705.1. Lineage (NCBI taxonomy): Eukaryota > Metazoa > Chordata > Actinopteri > Cyprinodontiformes > Aphaniidae > Apricaphanius > Apricaphanius iberus. The sequence goes on from JAPXFQ010002275.1 coordinate 1,166, forward strand.
CTAAACCGTTCAATGATTTATAAACTAGGAGTATTTAGAAGTCTATTCTCTGAGCTACAGGGAGCCAGAGAATAGACTTTAGAACTGGGGTGATGTGTTCTACTTTCCTGGTTCTAGTGAGAACACGAGCAGCAGCGTTCTGGATCAGCTGCAGCTGTATGATTGACTTTTTTAGGTAGACCTGTGAAGATACTGTTACAGTAATCATAAATGCATGGATGAGTTTTTCTAGGTCTCCTTGTGTCATCATTCCTTTAATCCTAGAAATGTTCCTCAGCTGATAGAAAGCTGACCTTGTTGTTGCCTTTATGTGACCCTGGAGGTTCTGGTCTGAGTCCATTATTACACCTAGATTTATGGCCTGGTTGGTAATTTTTAGTTGGACCAACTGAAGCTGTGCGTTGATATTTAATCAATCTTTTTTGGATCCAAATATAAGTACTTCAGTTTTGTTTTTGGTCAGTTGGAGGAAATTATGGGACATCCAGCTGTTAATTTGCTCAATACATTTATTGAGGATTTGGACGGTTCAACATCACCTGGTGACATTGAGATATAAAGCTGAGTGTCATCAGAATAGATGTGGTAGTTAACATTGTTGGTGGTTATAATCTGTTTTAGTGGGAGCATGTAGGTGCTAAATAGGAGGGGCCCTAGGATGGAGCCCTGGGGGACCCCACATGTGATTTCTGTGTTTTGTGATGAGAATTGGCTAACTGACACAAAGATGTTCCTTTTCTTAAGGTAGGATTTGAACCAGTCTAGTTCTGTACCAGAGAGTCTGACCCAGTTCTCTAGACGTTCTAGTAATAAATCATGATCAACAGTGTCAAACGCAGCACTGAGGTCTAACAGAACCAATACTGTGGTTTTACCACGGTCAGTATTTATATGGATATCATTGAAAACTTTGATGAGGGCGTCTCTGTACTGTGGTACCTACGAAGACCAGACTAATAAATATCAAAGCGGTTGTTCATTGCTAGGAAGCTGTTTAACTGTTGGATCACAGATTTTTCAATAATTTTACTGATAAATGGGAGATTAGAGATTGGTCTGTAGTTTTGCATCAGTGTGCTGTCAGCTAGACAGCACATACCTGATTACAAGTAGCATGTGTCCTGCCCCCAGCACTCCTGTTCTATTGATGTACACTGATTCAGAGTGGATATAAAATACTGCTGAATGGCTCAAAGTGGCTCCAAACTTCTCTGTGTGAATAAAAATACATAAAAATGGTTAAAAATAAGGTTCATGTTGAAAAACAAGTAACTTTTCCTTTAAGCATGTTTATTTCTGCTGTGAAATTGATATTTTTTACATGGGAGTCAATAGGAACTTTCTCTTATCTGGAGCCTGCCCCTAGTGGATGAAGGATGAACTGAGATTTTTGTCACTTTCTCGCTAGTTTCACTTTTGGCATGTGGAGCTTGCTGCTTGGCCTATCCCAATATGGTTAAAAATGACTATTGAAGATGATGCTGATATATTGTTCATCCCTATCTGTGAATATTGATTTATTCATTCATGTTTTCCAGGACACAGCTTCACCGTTGGTCCATGGATGATTAGCATTGAGGGGGAAATTGTTTGTGAGGGCAAACAAACCAACCTTCCACTCTGGACTTTGTCTTTTTCTATGTTTTTAACCTGGTAGAAGCGACATGCACACTGGAGTTCATTCAAAGGTAAAAATATTTCAGTAATGCTTTTGCTAAACATATTTGGTTGTTTAGAATCGTCTGATCCAAAAATGTAATATGTACATAAGAAAAAGAAATGGAGCTAAATGTCTCCTATCTGTCTTTAGGTGCTTTATAGACCTCAACTCAGAAAGACAAACATCTATAGGAAAAGTTAGATGGAAAACCAGCGGTCAGCTGAAGCACACACTGGTGAAGCCACATGTTTCCACTCTTCTTGGCAAACTGATGGATTCCATCCATCCATCCATCTTCCTCCGCTTATCCGGGGTCGGGTCGCGGGGGCAGTAGCCTAAGCAAGGAGACCCAGACTTGCCTCTCCCCGGCCACTTGGGCCAGCTCCTCGGGAGGAATCCCGAGGCGTTCCCAGGCCAGCTGGGAGACATAATCTCTCCAACGGGTCCTGGGTCTTCCCCTGGGTCTCCTCCCGGTGGGACATGCCCGGAACACCTCACCAGGGAGGCGTCCAGGAGGCATCCTGACTAGATGCCCGAGCCACCTCAACTGGCTCCTCTCGATGTGGAGGAGCAGCGGCTCTACTCTGAGCTCCCTCCGGATGACCGAGCTTCTCACCCTATCTCTAAGGGAGAGCCCAGCCACCCTACGGAGGAAACTCATTTCAGCCGCCTGTATCCGCGATCTCGTTCTTTCGGTCACCACCCAGCGTTCGTGACCATAGATGAGGGTAGGAACGTAGATCGACCGGTAAATCGAGAGCTTCGCCTTTCGACTCAGCTCTCTCTTCACCACGACAGACCGGTACAGCGCCCGCATGACTGCAGACGCCCTACCAATCCGTCCATCGATCTCCCGCTCCATTTTTCCCTCATTCGTGAACAAGACCCCCAGATACCTAAACTCCTCCACTTGAGGAAGGACCTCATCCCCAACCCGAAGAGAGCACCCTACCCTTTTCCGACTCAAGACCATGGTCTCGGATTTGGAGGTGCTGATCCTCATCCCAGCCGCTTCACACTCGGCTGCGAACTGCTCCAACGAGAGCTGTAGATCACGTTCAGACGAAGCCAACAAGACCACATCATCTGCGAAAAGCAGAGACCCGATCCTGAGGTCACCAAAACGGATCCCCTCAACACCTTGGCTGCACCTAGAAATCCTGTCCATAAACGTTATGAACAGGATCGGTGATAAAGGGCAACCTTGGCGGAGTCCAACTCTCACTGGAAACAAGTCCGACTTACTGCCGGCAATGCGAACCAGACTCTGACACCGGTCATATGATGGATTATCAGTGGAAATTTAAACATGGTAAGACGACAGATTTATACAAAAATTGTTCCCCCTGTTATGTCTTCTAGTCTATTAAACTCTTTCTCTCTTACTCTTAATAAAGCTAAAGCCTAGTTTATACTTCTTCAGCTGCAGAGGTGCGTATCAAAATGTATGAGGAGTTCAATAACACCATAGCTCCATTTGCACATGTAAATGCACTGACTGTCTGTCCTCCAGTGTGTTTGTTAGACACGGACAGGAGGACAGAAACAATACAGTGAAAGTCAGAGAAAGTGTCCATCATATCTGTCCTCCACCTCTGTATTTATAACTGTGCTTTATTTAATGTGTTGAATGAACATTTTTCCTTTCTTTATCTTCCAGTATCACCTTTGATCCAACACCACCTGGACTGTCCTGTGAACTGTCAACTAAAGCTTCAGAGGTGTGTTAAGGACTGAGTTGTACCTATTATGTGTTCACTTTGGTTTCATTTGGATATTTGTAAAGTTGTAAATGATCTAAAATGTTAAATATGCACTGGCAGGGTTCCTGTGAAATGTGTAAAATTATCTAAATGAATGTATATGTAATATAAAGGAAAAGGTCATTGTTTTCCATGTGGACCTTGTTTTTAGCAAATATTACGTTAATTTACTCACCCAGAAAAGTTTGGAGCTAGTTGGATCTGTTCAGCAGGACTTTATATCGAGTCACGACCATTTTATATCCATATAATGGGAGCCAATCAGGGCCCCAAAACTCCTTCCTTTAACCTTTTTTAATTATGAATAGTTAGTGATATTCCCCTCTGAGTTTAGAACGTCTCAGAGGTGTTAAGGTATTAGCATCTGGGGTTTTTACAGGTTTTTAATGCAGCAGACTCCAACCGTACAGTCTGTAGGTTACAGAAAGAGAGCCTGTAGAAGCTGAACTTAGTCCTATTGGTCATTCAGTAAATATGAACCATGATGATGTCTGCAGTAGTTCTGTCTAACCGACCGTCGTAGAGCTCAGACAGAAAGTCCTGATCAGACTACAGCAGGGATAGAGGACAGCAGTGATGTTATTATCACGTTGTAGTGTAGTTGTATTATAAGCCACTAAATCAGAATCAGAATCAGAATCAGAATCAGAATCAGTTTATTGGCCAAGTATGTCACATACAAGGAATTTGACTCCGGCAAACCTGGAACCAAACAAATTATCACTTCAGAGACGTTTTGAACTCACAGGGGAATATCTCTAACGATTAATAACTAAATATGGATAAACTAGAGAGTTTTAGGGCAGATAATTCCTTATTACAGGCGGTGAACTCCTGCCACCATTGACTCCCATTATAAGGATATATGCTGATCATGACTGGATATAAACTTCTGCTGAACGGCTCCAAGTGGCTCCAAACTTGTCTGGGTGAGTAAATGAACGCAATATTTGCTAAAACTAATAAGGTCCAGGTTGAAAAAAATCTAACTTTCCCTTTAACCCTTTGCTATTTGTGATTAGTTTGAAAATAAAAAGTGTGGTAATATGTGTCTGCTGTATTTCCCTTTTCTCCCTCTTTTATTATAACATTTTCTCTTAGAATGAAAGAAAATTATGATTTGGAAATTAATAACTTTGCTTGAAAACTTTGACTCTTTTCAGTTTTCAACTTATATATCAGATTATATCCATTATAATGTTATTACTGTTTGAACTAAGGGAATTCATTTTGTTTTTGGATCATTTCTATATATTTTTATATTCTAACATTAAAGTTTTGCTACATCTTCAAACTAATGTTAAAAGCAATGTTGCTGTTTTTTTGTACTGTTTTGTTATGTTGCTTGTACTTGTTACAATGAAATAAAGTAATTTTAAAATTATAGAGATTTTTTTTATTTCTTTAAAAGAGAAAAAAATATAATGTTTGTTAAGTTGCTTATAGCCATTTCAGCTTTTTAAAAAGTCACCAACAATCATATTATTCAGAGTTACAGTTGAAATGATACTTTTGGTAGGGCTCATTAACTACTGTAAAATAAAATAACTTAATGTTCTGTTTACAGTTTTACTGTAATTCTTAACAGTATCTCTGTTAACAACTGGAACAAATTTACAGTAAAACTGTTAAGAATAACTCATAAAATGTAATTAAATTATTATAATGACTTTAATTCTTACAGTAACTGGATGGCAACCATGCTGCCCAGTAATCTAGTGTAAAATTTTACAGTATTTTTCTTACAGAATAAATGAATACTAAACTTGTTTATAACCTCCTCTAAATGTTCTTAAAGCTCTAATGAACAACAGTCAGTCCCAATATTTCCTCTTTAGACCCGGTCAGCTCAGCGGATCATCTGCTGATACTGTAAAATCATTTCTGTAGGACATGCCCTGTGGGTCTGATGTGACTTACAGTGGAACTGTTTTGGCCCATAATGACCATCGTTCCATCTGAAGAAAACAGAGAGAGGGACGTTGGAAGTCCTCAGTACACCATCCCAGCTGTGAAAGCCATTGGACCTGTGGCAGATTCTTGCTGTGGAGGAAATGCTTCTCCTCTCTAAAATAGCAGGCATCATGATGAAAAGATCATTAGTGGAAAATATTGTAAGCAAAACATTGTAAGGCACATCCAGCCAGGAGTTTAAAGTGGTGCTCCAAATAGGTGTGATGGATGATGACCCTCAGCATCCAGCCAGAGAGGTTCCAAGGTTCATCAAGAGTCAACAAATGTTTTCATGTGGGCCGTCACTAAGCCCTGATCTCAGTCCATAGAAAGGATTAGTCAGCAGATCTTGAAAAGCAGCACGTCAAATAGAAGGAATGGGCCAGAAATCAGCAAACTATAGTGAGAAACTTGGGAAAGGACCAAAAAACGTATGTACCCAAGATATTAATTATTATTTATAAAAACTTGACATATTCATTCCTGTCATTATTGTGGCATTTTAGAAATATTTAGTTCTTTCTAACTGATCTGTAATACAGGAGAAGTTTGGTCTGATTTAACTTCAGACAGTGCAACAAAAATGTGTTTCTGTTTTATTCGGGTGGATTTTAAACTAAAAACTGTTAAAAATTGTTTAAATAATCTTTGATAACAAGCAGTCATTTTTATGTTTTTGACCCATTTTTCTCCATAATAGCATGAAGCTGCTCTTTTAGTTCTTTTATATATTTTTTAACTCACTAAAAATATGTCCACATTACTTACAAGAAAATCCTACTGGGCTATAATTTCATGTAATGTTTTATTTTGATATAACTTTTAAGTCAGTCTCCGTTTGCGTCCTTTGATTTGCACCACAGGTGGAGTGAAACATAACTTCTATGGTGGTCTAATGGTTAAGGATCAGGATTACCAACCTTCATGGTCAAGGGTTCAATTCCTCTAGGCAATAAAGACTAAACAGTTACTTATTTATGCATTCCTAAATATCACTTTAGGCTCCTACAGATATAACTGAATTATTCTTTTTCTCTTTCTGCATTTTGCGTCTCTTTTCGTTCGTCTCCTACGGTTTGACCTGTTTATCAGCCGCTGTATGACAGACGTCTGTGACGTTGGTTTGATTTCAGCCCCATAGCGGGAGGAGAGGGTCTTAATCAGCAATAAGTAGGGGCAGGTCCCGCCTTCCTCGCCTCTGATTGGATAGAAAGTCTCTCCAGCGACTACAAAACATCACAGCAATATGATGGGGAGGGGGAACTATCAGCTGGTTTATTTAAGTCGCTAACTCTACTAGCGTGTCCCCCAGCTACCAGCTATATGGTTCCTAGCTGTAATGTTCTGGTGGCTGACAGGAAGTTATTGAGGAGGAGAAAATATACAGGGAATGATCAGGGTTTATACAGAGATGCTTAAATTGAATTTACTACCTTTTTACTATCTATTTTAGTAATAGCACAGCTTCAAACTTAAACTGTAGCAGTGTAAAGTAAAGTGACAAGTAAAGAAGTGAAATCTCTTTCCAAAATGAATGAATACTATCACAGCGTCCGTTCTGTTTTTTTTCTAGGCTTGTAAACGCATTTCTTCCTCAAGGAGCAATGGACGACACAAAGTAAGTTTTGATTAAGCTGTAAAGCTTTTTTAATAGAAGTGTAGATCACAGAATACTCTAGAAACACATGGAAACAAACACAGCAGCCTGTTTTGTTGTTTTCCTACACCTCTTCGTGTTCAAAATCGCTATAAGAACAAATCAGATAAATTATCTGACCAATCAGAGGCATACGCTATCTGTTGACGGATAGTTAAAAAATGGGGCTCTACTCCATGCGTTCTTGCGTAACTGACGGAGAGCCCTTGTGTTGACGGATAATGGTGTTGTGTAGGGCTGGGCGGTATGGCAACATTCTCATATCACTGTATTTTATAAAAACATATCAGTATTACAATGTTTAACTGTATTTTTCCCCATACAAGACCGTTCATATCCACATTATCTTATAAGAATGAAAAATATAAAAATGTGCTTTAAATAGCCCATTTTACTGCCATATGGACAGCATCATGTTTTTTTTTCCAGACACAGGTGAATGATATGAAAATAATTAAATGATTATGATTCTAGTAGACATTCTTGATGTTCTAAGGCTGAAAGTATCATTTTTTTTAAACTTCACGTTGATGCAAGCAACAAATTGCATCTTCTAATTGCTTTGCTGGCAGTACTGAAGAATCCCGCTAGGGGGCAGAGTACAGACTCAGATCAGATTTTGCCAAAGAAGAAGTAAAATAAACATGGCGACCTGAGGTGATTATTAGCTGGTTAATATTCAGATAACAGAAAAAAAGACGGCAGAAGTATCGTAGATGGTATGTAAAACATATTTACGGCTATTAATGATTTCTTTCCAACTGGTTTTGGCGCCGTTGATCGCGTTTATCTACAGACGGTCAAATAGTGCTCAATACTTCCCCCTACTGGTTATTCTCAATAGTGTTTGTAAAAGGTATGCCGTTCGGTTCTCGTCTGACATTTTAAAGCCGATAAACTTTTTAAACTATAGAGGAGGCTCCTCTTTGTTGGAATTACTTTATCAGAATTTTGTGCTTTGCTCCTGCTAGCAGCTGCACTTAGTTAAAAACGTTATTTTTTCTACACTGTGGTGAAGAGCGTGTAGCAGTGAAATCGGTCCTGGCTGAAACACTTCCCCACATTAAACGATCTGGAAGTTTCCTGAGCTATTCACCGGTATAGGGGTATATTAAAAATTCACATCATAACGAAAATAAACACCGGTTTTCGGTATGAACCGGAATACCGCCCAGGCCTAGCGTTGCGTCAATCCGGAGAATCATAAACTGGGTTTAAGAGGGAAATCTACCATAATACATAGATTGATCAAGATGTCACAACAAGCCTTGGTCTATAGGTTTTACTCAATATGTCAAAGAGTAACATCCATCCATCCATCTTCTTAACCGCTTATCCAATTCAGGGTCACGGGGGAGCTGGAGCCTATCCCAGCAATTATCAGGCGTTAGGCAGGGTACACTCTGAACAGGACGCCAGTCTGTTGCAGGGCCAACACAGAGAGACAGACAACCATTCACACTCACATTCATTCCTAGGGACAATTTAGAGTGATCAATTCACCTATCATGCATGTTTTTGGACTGTCGGAGGAAGCCGGAGTACCCGGAGAGAACCCACGGGGAGAACATGCAAACTCCATGCAGAAAGACCCTGGGCCGGGATACGAACCCATGACCTTCTTGCTGCAAGGCAACAGCGCTAACCACTGCGCCACCGTGCAGCCCGTTCAAAGAGTAACAATTAGACAAAAATTAGAAGACAGACTGGACCTTTAGAATAAACAACTACACAAAGTGTAGATATTATGTTTATGTCATGGACTGCTTTGCCAAAGCAAAAGTTAAGCTATAACGCTTTTTAATTACCATATAAACATTTTCCCAACATTGTGTTACAGAATTCAGAAGTAGGTTAAATAAAAGATCAAATCCTTGAAATTGTTGAAATGCAAACAATATCCCCTGGCCAGTGTTGGGCAAACTAATTGGAAAAATGTATTAAGATAATTAATAAGTTACTCTCCATCAATCACTAAATGAAAGCTCCCCACTAAACAAAATATAGCAAATGTAGCAAACTAAGCTATAATAAAACACCAAAGCTACTTTATTAAAACATTGAACTAATTTCATTCCAAGCTATGGCTATCTAGTGAAAAATAAAACTGTAAGACAAACTAATAGGCAAAAATGATAAGATAGCTTATTAAACTGTTCTCTCTGCTTTAACCACAACAAAACCATGGCAACACAAACCAACAAAAACATCCTCACATAGCTAATTACAAAAACGGGAAGAGTTTATATTGTAGAAGAGCCACACTTGTGTTTGCATGTTTAATTCATTTAGGGCACATTGGGAGGAGACTTTGTATAAGATCACAAATGTTAACGTGGTTCAAACCACAGGAGCAAAATTAAGACTTGCTCCAAACAGTAGCAGCCTGGCAAGAAAAAAAAGAAGAAAAATGATGTTGAAGGTGAATTTAAGGAAAGAGTTTTCCTGAAGTTTGATAAGATTCACAAGATCAACTCACACTTTTCACCCCCTGCTTTCTCACTGCTGCCTCCTGTGCACGCGCCCCAGCATCACCATGGTGACGGCTTCAGCCATCACCATGGTTACGGCTTCAGCCATCACCATGGTTATGGCTTCAGACCACAGCAGAATCTCTGCTTGGAAATGTAGCCTCTTTGAGTGCTACCATGTTACTTAATCAGTAAAATAGTTTCAGTGCTGAAAAGCTAATTGATGTAGAAAAAAGCGACGCTTCTGAGAAATGTAGTTAAACTAGTAACAGCGCTATTCTGGATGCCGCCCCTAATCAGTAAGTATATGAAAATACATATGTGCATATAAACTGCATATATGTGCAGATAAACTGTATATAGTGTCATAAATGCACATAAATCCTCATCTATATTCTTTCCATGTAAATAGTCGTTCAGCTGCAGACCTGGCTGCATCAAACAATGGGGCAGAAAAGGCTTCATAACTTTGCAGCCATGTTAAATGAAAATTAGTAAATCAGCTGAGTGACAACAAAGTAATAAACCGTTTTAACACTATGAAAAACTGAAGTCAGTTTTTGATGCTTCCACCATCAAAGTAGACAGAAAGTTTGGCTGAAGTCGTTATGCAAACTGATCCAAGTCACAACAGTGATGGAAATGGATAGTTGACTTTCTGTATTATAAGTTCTACTATTTGCTGGATAGTTTTTATTCACAGTTATTTTGTCTTTTAATAGATGATTCAAAGACATCTCCTCTGTTCCATATCATATCAATATAATTTATGTATTCAAACTGTCTTATCTGCAACTCATTTGGTAGAATACATTTTTGACAAATATTTATTTGTACTTTACTGTCAGATTTAAGTAGGATTTCAAACTAAGTTAGTTGTAATTAAACTAATGTAATGACCACAAAATTGTTTAAACATGGATTTATAACATCGTTCTTCAGTATAAACTCTTCTAATGAACTGATTCAGGCTTATTTTTGATAAAAAGAAGAGAGAAAGTTCAAGAAGGCAGGGATGGAAAAGAAAGTGGGTGGGACAAAAATTTTCAATATAAAGCTCCTTTGGGCTAAGCCCCCCTAGCTCCTTATCCTAGTGACGTCCCTAGTTGGATCACTGGTAAATATTCTGATCCTGGGAACCACCAGTTCAACTGAAATGTTGGTAGTGTTCACCATGTTCCCATGGTGGTGTTCACTACATCTGCAGTTAGAATGTTTGTGCTGCTCACAGTAGCTGCTAAAGACATTCTGCTGTTGGTTACAGAAAACTAACTAGTCATAGTTAACTACTGTCTAGGGCTGGGGACCGCTACATACTGAACTATACTACTACTGTAACCATACTGGCTTTAATCAGACCTAAACCAGACTTTTTATCATACCATTTTAACGTCACATTTGAACAGAATTATATTTCTAGATGTTTCAAAGCAAAACACAGCAAACTTCCAGTGCAAACAGTAAAAGCAGAAAATGAAAATCTTCTAGCCTATCAGGTAGCTGAAAACAACAGTCACTAGCTACTCTGAATGAATCATTAACACAGACCCAGGCAGCTCCATCACCCATCACTCTCTGCTTTCAAACCACAAAAAGGAACTAATTAATTTGTTGATGGTCCCTAAGTGAACCATCACCCTAAAACTAACTTCACCTCGGTCAGATGTCACAGCAAAAACCGCTTTAAAACCAAAGATTTCAGCCATTAATATTATAAAGTGTAATAAAATGTTGAAAAGATTAAAAAACGTCAGCCATTAATAAGCCATTAATTTAAATTACTGACAATTTAAAAATATATAATAGTTAATATTACTTTTCTTTTACTGATGTTACTCAGGTCTCTTGATTTGTTTATGCTTCTTACAAACTTAGTTATGATTAAAAAAAAGTGTTTAAAAAAATGATTTAATTTCATTTCTAGTTTAAATTAGTTCATTGTAGAATAAAAAAAATTCTCGAGTTTCCATCATCAAAACCCAGACAGATATAATAATTTAGATCTTATTAGGAAACTGATGAGGACAACTTAAAAGCTACCCAACGATCAATCGACCTTCATCTCATTAATTTTGCCTGATCAAAGATGGCCCCATATTTATATATGAATTAGATCTTGTATGCCTCTTAGAGTAGCTGTGTTGGCGTATATACTTTAAAGTACCGTAACTCTTCAACCGTTTGCTCTATAAACTCAATTCCAACAGATTCTGCAAGCTGAGACTTTAAGCTTTCCAGTGATATGAGATAGATCACGATAATGGACATAATTTCTCATCTGAGACCGGGGAAGGACAATGCTGGCTGATATGAGCTAAGCTAGGCTAAGCTAAAATAAGCTAAGCTAGGCTAACCTAAACTAGCGGTCCGTGTTAGCTGTTCACAAGAGGAGCTAACACGGACCGGTAGCTAAGCTAGGCTAAGCTACCGGTCCGTGTTAGCTGTTCACAAGAGGAGCCCTGTACCTGGTCTAAGTATAAAAAAACTACAAAATGCACATACCTGCTGAAAAAACAAATGTCCACCTCAGAATCACCAAATCGCTGTATCCCAAAAACATGACTAATACATTTTTGCTCCAGCTGGTTTTCTTCCAGCACATTATCCATAAAGCAGAACCAACACAATTGTAGTGATTATGGACCTTAATTAATGCTTTATTCCATTTGTGTCAGATACTTGTAGTATTACAATGAGGAGCAACGAGAGCGACGGGGACAATGAGATAAAAAGTAAGTACAAAAATCAAATAAATTAAGGGGAAAATAAATAAATAAAAGTTTGCAAGAGCCAAAATCAAGTTAGCAGTTTCAGATGGTTACAGATGTTAACAGTCTTGAGAGCCTCTGTGTTTTTTGATGAGGAGATTGTCCTGATATTTTGTGCATGTTCCACTTTTAATACATGAAATTCAGGTTTTCTGGCAAGGACTTTGCTTTTGTGTATGTGAAATTTTGCCAAAAATAAAACCATATTTATAAAGAAGAAATCATCAGTACTCGTATGATACTCGTTATCAGCAAAAGTACTTTATCCGTACCAGATAGTTGTTTAACCCGAGTATCAGGCTCAACTCCTATGAAGATCATACAGTAGACCTGCTATGAGACGTGCCCTGTAGTGCTAGCTGATTCAGCATTACAATATGTATCAGTCTGGTTTCTGTGCTCATTACAGCACTGAGACTGTCCTAGTCAAAGTTTTCAATGACATTCACATAGATACAGACTGTGGTAGAACTATAGCGATGGTTCTGTTGGACCTCAGAGGAGCGTTTGACACATTTGATCATAAAATATTACCGGAACAACTGGAGAGCTGAGCTTGACTCTCTGGTACAGGACTTGCCTGGTTTGATATTTACCTGATGAACAGGGATTTCTTTGTTTTCGTTAGGAAAATTTTTATCAAAGTGAACAGAAATTACATGTGGGGTTCCCATATGTGATTTAATATCTAGAAGATCTATCTATTTAATGTCTGCATGCTCCCACTAGCCCATATTATAAAATCCAATAAGTTTAATTATCATAACTATGCAGATGATACTCAGCAGTACATTACAGTGTCACCAGGTGACTATATACTAATATAGTAATCTAAGTACTAAATAAATCCTGTATAATCTTAGCTGTCATTTTCTCCAGGCGATCATAGTATAAACTATTAATTGTAATTTTCAGCCTAGCCATTTTTTCTACCCTTTTATTCAGTTTATCAATCCTCTTCTTCTTGGTAACCCCTGCATTCCCACCCCCTCCCACAACACAGTAGCTCCACACACTACATATAACAGACATACTGTAGCAAACACCTTCATTAGATCAAAATTAACATTAAAATACTGAAACTTCCTCATACAGTACAGACATGGACTCATTTTGTCCAGCAGTGATGAAATATGATCAGACCATGTCAGCTTATCATTAAAAACAATACCCAGGTATCTGTATGTGGTCAATCTTTCTACAGTTGCTCCTTTAATTTTCTCACTTTCTCTCTTATTTCTTCTACTATTAATCACTAACTGTTTTGTTTTCTTGGCATTGAGCTCCAGAAAGTGACTGTCACAAAACTCAATAAAGGCTTTTATCTCCATTCTATGTTGCCTATCGTTGTCCTGTTCAATTAGACCTAATAGAGCGCTGTCATCTGTAAATTTCACGCTTTGTAACGTGGGTGCTGTGGACGGCAGTCTGCAGTGTAAATAGTTAATAA
>JAPXFQ010002276.1:5000-27500 GCA_028564705.1 Apricaphanius iberus
CCAACTAGAACCAGACTTAGTGGACAAAGCTCTAGAACAGCTCGTTCTGGATTCAATTTAGTTTGGGGAAGGTTTGCAGAAATCTAAAACGCTCTCCTGGAACTAGGACATGAGACCTTATGTAGAGTGTTAGCTGTAAGGGTTTAGCGGTTAGCATTTAGCTGTAAGGGTTTAGCTGTTAGCATTTGGCTGCAAAGATTAAGCGGTTAGCATTTAGCTGCAATGGTTTAGCAGTTAGCATTTAGCTGCTATTGTTTAGCTGAGAGGGTTTAGCTCTTAGCATTTAGGTGCAAGTGTTTAGTTGTTAGTGTTTAGCTATTAGCATTTATCTGCTAGCATTTAGCTGCGAGTATTTAGCATTTAGTGTTTAGCTGTTAGGGTTTAGCTGCGAGTATTTAGCTGTTAGCTTTTAGCTGCGAGTATTTAGCATTTAGTGTTTAGCTGTTAGGGTTTAGCTGCGAGTATTTAGCTGTTAGCTTTTAGCTGCGAGTATTTAGCATTTAGTGTTTAGCTGTTAGGGTTTAGCTGTGAGTATTTAGTTGTTAGCGTTTAGCTGCGAGTATTTAGCTGTTAGCGTTTAGCTGCGAGTATTTTCCTGTTAGCGTTTAGCTGCAAGTATTTTCCTGTTAGCGTTTAGCTGCGAGTATTTAGCTGTAAAATTTAGCTGTTAGGGTTTAGTTGCCAGTATTTAGCTGTTAGCTTTTAGCTGCGAGTATTTCTTAGCTGTTAGCGTTTAGCTGCGAGTATTTAGCTGTTAGCGTTTAGCTGCAAGTATTTTCCTGTTAGCGTTTAGGCGTGAGTATTTAGCTGTTAGGGTTTAGTTGCCAGTATTTAGCTGTTAGCGTTTAGCTGCCAGTATTTAGCTGTTAGCGTTTAGCTGCGAGTATTTATCTGTTAGCGTTTAGGCGTGAGTATTTAGCTGTTAGGGTTTAGTTGCCAGTATTTAGCTGTTAGCTTTTAGCTGCCAGTATTTAGCTGTTAGCGTTTAGCTGCCAGTATTTAGCTGTTAGCGTTTAGCTGCGAGTATTTATCTGTTAGCGTTTAGGCGTGAGTATTTAGCTGTTAGGGTTTAGTTGCCAGTATTTAGCTGTTAGGGTTTAGCTGCGAGTATTTATCTGTTAGCGTTTAGCTGCGAGTATTTATCTGTTAGCGTTTAGGCGTGAGTATTTAGCTGTTAGGGTTTAGTTGCCAGTATTTAGCTGTTAGGGTTTAGCTGCCAGTATTTAGCTGTTAGCGTTTAGCTGAGAGTATTTAGCTGTTAGCGTTTAGGCGTGAGTATTTAGCTGTTAGGGTTTAGCTGCGAGTATTTAGCTGTTAGGGTTTAGCTGCCAGTATTTAGCTGTTAGCGTTTAGCTGCGAGTATTTATCTGTTAGCGTTTAGGCGTGAGTATTTAGCTGTTAGGGTTTAGTTGCCAGTATTTAGCTGTTAGGGTTTAGCTGCCAGTATTTAGCTGTTAGCGTTTAGCTGAGAGTATTTAGCTGTTAGCGTTTAGGCGTGAGTATTTAGCTGTTAGGGTTTAGTTGCCAGTATTTATCTGTTAGCGTTTAGGCGTGAGTATTTAGCTGTTAGGGTTTAGTTGCCAGTATTTAGCTGTTAGGGTTTAGCTGCCAGTATTTAGCTGTTAGCGTTTAGCTGAGAGTATTTAGCTGTTAGCGTTTAGGCGTGAGTATTTAGCTGTTAGGGTTTAGCTGCGAGTATTTAGCTGTTAGGGTTTAGCTGCCAGTATTTAGCTGTTAGCGTTTAGCTGCGAGTATTTATCTGTTAGCGTTTAGGCGTGAGTATTTAGCTGTTAGGGTTTAGTTGCCAGTATTTAGCTGTTAGGGTTTAGCTGCCAGTATTTAGCTGTTAGCGTTTAGCTGAGAGTATTTAGCTGTTAGCGTTTAGGCGTGAGTATTTAGCTGTTAGGGTTTAGTTGCCAGTATTTAGCTGTTAGCATTTAGCTGTGAGTATTTAGCTGTTAGCGTTTAGCTGTGCTTCAATAGTAGCTGCTGCGGTGTCATTCTGAGGACCCATCCTGGTCACTCTGCTGTTAGTTCTCTGTAAACATAATCTGGTTTGGTCCTAAAATGTCTCTTTAAGCTAATGTAGCATCTGTGCTGGATGGGGGATAAAACGCTGCAGCTCTAGCAGATGTTCTGTCCTTCATTTGACTCATAAAATGAGAAAAACAGTTTGAAGCTGATGCTAACCACCATAGCTGAAAAGAGTTAGTGAACATGATCCACACTGAGTCTGATTCTAAATAAAACTGCAGACTGAGATTGAAACTGGTGTCCCAGAGTGGTTCCACCCAACAAACTACAGACATAAGGCTGGCTGTCAGAACCAGAACCAGCAGGACAAACGGACCTTTGAGCCTCGCTGAGCTGAAGCACAGAAAGACCTGCTGCTGCTGGTGATGATCATTATCATCATGCTGACTTCCTGTCCTGACTCACCTCTAACACACACACACACCTGGCAGCCGTGTGCGTATGTGTGTGTGTGTTGCTGAGACGCCTGCAGAGATCTGCAGAGCAGAAGTACCTGCCAGGTGAGTCAGATGTTCAGGTGACCTCGGAGTCGTCAGCCAGCAGCTTTAGGGTCGGAACCACAGGTTCTGCTTCTAATGATCCAGTTTCATCAGGAAAACACGAGAGATTGTCATTTAGTGAAAATGTATATTTGCTTTACTCATAATGGAAAAAGGTCAACAGACAGAAAATTACTGTAGAAACGCAAAGTTTTATGTAAACTGTTTGGTTTTCATGCAGTTAATTTTAATCCTGTGGGTGAAACATCTAGACCAGAAATATCCCAAATTTTTACTACATGGTCCGAAATCCTCAAGTGGAAATCACCTATAGGCCACGAAAATATCATTAATTTTAGTTTTACATAAAAGATTAGCATTTTTTTTAACCTGTTTAACAAAAAATTAAACATGTAATATTTTAATGACACAAATAAAGTAGAAATTCTTGTAGAAAATGTTTTTTTTAAGGATTGCAGAGTGAAAAGAAATGATTACGTTTTTCTCAGCAGAAAAGAACATTTTGGATCACTTTTTATTTGAAAATCTGTGTTATTTTTTGTTATGTGTGGTTTATCTGCTTTTGTGTTAGTTGTGTGCGCAATGAAATTAAAAAGAAAGCACAAAAACAATAGGATAAAAGATGAATAGTTTGGATCATTTTAATTTGTCAAGCAAAATTATTCTCTTAAAAAAGAAAACCTCCATCTGTATCAATCATTTGTGTTGTGGTGCCGAGTGCAGAATGTACCGATCTTAAACTGTGGTAAAGGGCCGAACAAAATCAGTCCAAGGGCCGTAGGTGGCCCCCGGGCCGCACTTTGGACATCGCCAGTCTAGACATTTTACTCTTGAGTAGCGATAGTTCGTATTGATATTAATGAAGTTACGGTAAAAAGTACAGCGTAGTAAAGCTTCTCTTAAAGGTAGAGGATTTCTAAAAACTCACTCAGTTATTTTGCAGCTCTGTTGAGCAGCATAATTATCTATATTTGGGCATAAAATGCCGCAACAGATTACTGTGAAGAAATCCTGAAATGCTGCAAATAAGAGCAGGGGTGTGAGTAGTTATTGGGCGACTCACGGGGAGTCGAACCCACGACGTCAGGGCGATGAGGAAACTAATGAAACCACGAGGTCACCATGAGAATCTGCTTTTATCAAACCTTTTTATGCATTTAAACCCAAAGAAAGGAAGCAAACAGCAGTTCATTTAAAGGTTAGATCAAAATAAACGTTACAGAAAGTTATAGCAGTGGATATTGCGGTAATATGTGGAGATTTTAGAATGAAATATATATAAAATAACTATACGAGTGAGCTTTGTTTGCTGGGTTAGAGAACGGGGAATAAAACGGCCCGACCAGGAGCGTCTCCAGCTTTTAGAGGTAAAATGTTATAATTAGGGAGGCAACCATTCCTGCACTGGTATCTGGGTTTGGGCCCAACACTGATCTTAAAGTTAACTGATAACTAAATGCAAATAATTTCACTGACATTTTTTTATTTTTGATTGGAAATGTTACTTTTGTGGTCACTACAGCTGTGTTGAAGTAATCAGAAAAATCTATTCTGAATCGGTTTTTGTAGAAATCGACTTTTTTTAGAATATTTTCCCCGTTTTACAGCTGAAATAGGAAGGAAAAGTCCAGGCGGCCATTTTAAGTTTTGTGTCTGAAAGTGTTAATACAGTTTCCCCTGGTGAACTGTTACTCATCCAGTGTTGAGTCGTTGAATTACAGCCACATAATTAAGATAATATTTAAAAAAAAAAACGGGTTTAGTAGCACTGACCGTTTCTGTGTCGAACTGGGTCAGATTGAATCGATCCCCAGAACTAGTTGTCAGTTTATTAATTTGTTTTTCTCTAATTCACCATCATGTGTTGTAAAAAGGAGAAGAAAATGAAAACCTGTCTTCCAAATCATTGCATTTTTTTGTTCCGTAGAATTATCGGCCAGTTCTCACATCCAGGTATCAGTTTGAAAAAAAGTGTTTCATCCCTGGTTATAATCAATTAAACACTATAGAATACACGGTAAGCTGCCTAAATTATCATTTATATTTCATGCTACATGTTAAAACGCTTTTAAATGTCCCTGAATATGCATCAGCTTGTAATATTATATGTAATGTTCAGTTTAATGTTTTGTGTTTTAGAAAATTACATCTAAAAAAACCAAACTGTAATTTATTTCATTCTTTCTGCCTTACTTTAATGTCTCTTCTTTCCCCGTTTGTCTTCGCTTGTTCTGTCCGTCTCTTTTCCATCTATATTCTTGTACGTATTATAATAGTTTAAATTAAAGGACCTTATTATCTAACAAAATGTTAGAATATTTCATTGTTACCAGTCCACATGCTTATCGATGATACTGGTGCTTCTGATGGAGCTGCAGCTTTTTCTACTCTCTTTAGCTCATCTCTACCACACTCTAAATAATCACGATATCAGAAATAAGTGTGGAAAGTATGACTTTTGTAAAACTAAATATCCTTATGTAAACAACTCCATCATTCATGATGCATCAACAATGTTTACTTGGCAATCTGTAGCACAAACTTAAATAACAGATGAATTTCCACGATTGACTGGAACACCTGCTGCTGCTTTCTCTGTCTGCAGCTCAGCTTTGCTTTCTTCTACTAAGTCATTTAAGAAAAAACAAAACGTGCAGCAACCATACAGGAGTAATACAATAATGTGAGACAAACATATTGACCCTGTGCACGTTAGTAAATGCTACTTCCTGTTGGGAACCTGAGGCTTCTGCTGAAAACGTCTTAAACCCCCTTTTTTGCTTTTACTTCGTGCAGCAGATGAAAAGACACTGACAACACGATGAACATCGTTCAACAAAACTCTGTACATTTTGTTTTTCACGGTGACAACAGGAAATGCCAATGCAAACCACGGCGTCTCAACAGGAAGTAGCGTTTGCTAACGTGCACAGCATTCATCATTCATCCTTCCCGTCTAAAGCAGCAGATCTCAAATGGAGAAAACGCTCTTAAAATAATTAACAGTAAAGAACAAAATAAATGTTATAGTCCACCTTGCTGTATTAGTGTTTCCCACATCAGGTTTGCTATAATACTTTGATATTTTTGGGACTCTGATCTCTAATAAAAATGTTATTTTTTGTTGCTTTTGTATTAATAATTGTTCATTCAGTTCCTAGTCAGTGTGCTGTCTAAGCTAACTAGTCTGCTACCAACAGGATGATGCATAATAAGTCAGTTTGCATTTGTGAATCACTTCTTAACCTCGACCTCCCTGCGGAAAAAAGTGAGCAACGGAGTTGCACCAATTTATTTTTCTTCATTTTTCTATGATGCATTGATTCTGTTAGTCGTAGAAATGTAGCTTATCGTATCGAGCTGTGTTGGCGACCGATGAGGAAACGCACAGATGCAGCAGCAGCGAGAGGCGCGTTTTCAAGGGAAGTCTTTGGTTTCAATCACTTTTTACATTCCCTGAATTATTAAGGATTAAAAACTGTTTCGATCAATGTCAAGTCTAGTTTCCTTTTAATTCGGCTGCGTGGTGGTAACTTCTGCATTGGATCAAGCACCCAAATAAAAGATGTTCTTCTAGTGGGGAACCAATCTGAGCTGCTCACATTTTACTGTTTTCACCTGTTAAAATTACATTTAAAGTCATTTTATGTTACTAAGGTTTATGTGACAATGTAACCTCTTAAAGCTGCTCAGAATGTTACAAGCTAATAATATTAGATTTCTATATATCTTTCTAAAAACGGTTGCTTTTCAAACAGTTTAGGTGATTGGCGAAAAATAAAAGACAATCACAAATAAAAACACTAACATTAGCTGCAGCAAATCACACAAATCTTGGAGGGATTGTTTAATTACTACAGACGGATAAATAAATACTATAAAATCCAAGTATTACATATTTTTTTGTCTTTTACCGCCCCGTGACTCTTTCGGATGTCTCCCTAATTCTGAGGTCTGAATCAGTATTACTCAGAGGAGAGAACAGCCGCCTTGTTCTGAGTAAATGAGATGGGGAAGAGCCCGTCTGAGTGAAACCACAGATTTAAAACATTCCTAGTAGTTAGGGATTAAAAACATGATTCATGCTTTTATCACTTGCTACTAGGAATGCACCGATACCGTTCTAATTTACTCGTATTGGTATCAGTTAGTTAATCGATACCATGGACCAATACTTAAAAATTAATACAAATGGCCACAAACTAAATTTTTCAAGTGAAAAATATTTTTTGTGAATTTATATTTTAACTTTTTATCACCATCATTTGTTCTACGTAAGACTTCTTGTAATTCAATGCATTTTTTGGTGGTAGAATTAGGTATCAGTAATTTCATTAACTTCTTGTCACGATACTAAAATTTCTAGCATTTGATAATGAAAACAAAAAACTTGATATTCTATTTCTAAGGTGATTTAAAAACGCTAATTTATTGAACGAAAGATACAACGAATAACATTCCTTTTCTGTCAGTACCTTAAGTTATAGTGCAAAAATGAAATGTAAACAATTTCACTTAAACTCTTCAAATGTTAGCCGTGTTTTTAAATGTGCACATAAAAAAACTAGTTAAAAGGTAAGAAGTCCAAAACTATCAATACCACAGAAACAGAATATCTAATTTGGTTACAGTTTTAGTATAGATTATTGTGTATGTATCGATTGTTTTGGCGTAGGGCTGGCCGATTAATTGATACAATCGATTAATCGAACTTTATGTTTATGAAGATTTAATTTTTAGAAAATCAAGATTCTTTTTTTTATACTTATGCGCCACTTTAAAGTACATTAGAGGAAGGTCCACAGTGTGCTGATTTAAGTGTGTGGGTCCCTTCACCTTCTGAATAAAGCCAAAGAAGTCTAAGTAGGACTAGGCGATTAATCGATTAAGTGCATTTTATGTTCTAAAAGATTTGATTTTTGGAAAGTTTTATTTTTTTTAAACCAATGCACTTTTTTTTTTACTTCAGCAGCTCATACTGATGTCAATCTGCCCAGGACCTAATATCTTGTTTTACGATATTTTACTGCTTGTTTTTAGTTGGACTTTGAATTCAGATCGGCTCGGGGAGTTTTTGAAAAATACTTTTCATCATTTGCAATTTATTTTTAAGAAAATGGTTAAAAGACAAAAAAAAAATCAGATTTGGTACGTGGAAAAAATCTGAGCTTAAATCTTTAAGCCATATTTTAATAACCGCTGCATCCCTACTTACTAGCACAAAACTAATAATTAGAGAAAGAAACCTAAAACGTGGATCACATCTTCCTTAGAAAGTGGAAACTAAAATATTAATGTAACAGAAACAAAGTGTAGTTTTCGTATCAGATGAATATCAGTGAAGGTCGGAGGATGAGGAGGAACGACTCTGTGTTGGCGCTGCTGATGAAGAGGAGGATCTGTTGGCTGACGGAGGAGTTCCTGCAGAGAGCCGCTGAACCTTCATCAGAACCTCCTCCTCCTCGGCTCGCCCCGTAACTGTAACCGACATCCTGGTGCTGGGCTTCACTCGGTTTCTGTGTTTCTGCAGGTTTCCTTCATCGTCCCGGTGGGTGGGAACGACCTGCTGCTTCACCTGGAGAGAAACGAGTGAGTCTTCCTCATGATGATCATCATCTTCTCTGGAACATCATCTGGGTTCTGCTCCAGGAAGGTTCATCCAGCCGGTGTCGCTTCTGAATATAGAACCGTTTCTCTGGGAGCTGGAGGCCAGAACCCGGCTGGATTATTCCCAGAACCTGGTCAACTGCTTCCTATTAGGAGGACCAATGGCAGATTAGATCCACCCTGTTTCCATGGAAACGAGGCCTGAGGTTTATCAGGAAGATTATCTCAACATGCTACGTAGTAGCTGCTACTCGACCGTAAATACTGCGTAGGCATGAAATCAGACGTACTGCTCCAACATTCTGCGTGTTATGTTAATGTTACATAGGATCGCCTGTGGTTCCATTAAACCATAACTTATCAACTTAAGTGTTTAATCAGTTCTCAAAAAACTATTAAAGTAATCAGTGACATCGCTACATGTACATTTATACGGCTAAATTTGTCAATGGTTGACAGTTTGTCTGTAGCCATTTTTAGCTAGGTCGCTCTTCTTCTACGATTTTGGGGCTACCGCTGCATTGTGGGATAGCGTAGCATCCACCGGCTGCTTACTGTGGCGGTATTCCACATCCAGGAACTTTATCCCTACTACTCTGATCCATACTAGAGATTCTGATCTGCTACATCGCTCACTTCCTGCTTTTCTCCAGCTACGTAGCAGCGTAGAGGTATTCAGATTTAGCCTATTTATCAGTGTAGATTATTAACAAAAAAACATCAATTGTTTAAACTTTTTTGTAGTAACTAGGCAAGTTTCTTTGATTTATTATTTTTATTAAATTAAATTTCTGTTTGTTTATTTAATTGTTTAAAATAATTCAATTGAATACAATTTATTGGAATGAAATGTATATACTGTACTTTTTTTTTTAATTGAGAATTTTTTTTAAAATAAATGTTAAAAATTCAATAAAAAAAAGGAAATTACTTTTAAATATTAAGTTACTTTTAATATTGTTGGATTTTTATGTTACCATGGTTACAATCTGATACCTTAGTTTAACATTTGTTTTTTTGTTTCAACAATTCAGATTTTTAGGCTGAATAAGCCCCGCCTCCTTTCCCAGATTTAGACCAAATCTAGATTGAAACGCTGTTATTGTGGGTACTGGTGTTAACAGAAAGGGGGCGCCGCTGAGTAAAAATCTGCTTAAGGCCCCATAAGACTTTGGGCCGGCCCTGCAGTTTCCATCATTTCTGCGGTCGATTTAAATAAAAAAAGAAGATTACAGCTGTATTTTTGGGGATTGAAATGAATTGATGTAATAGTGCTGATTCAGCGTTTTAGCAACACTTTGCCAGGCTGTTTTTCTCTTTGTTATATCCCTGTTGGGGTTTAACTATCTAGCTACGGGAGCGGTGAGCGCGCACTGATCCAGGATAGGCTCCACCTGGCTGGATGAATCCGTGTCTGACCTTCCTGGGAACCAATTAGAGACTGGATTCCCCGGTTTCACGTTCAGTGCCCCAGAACTGAAACAATCTGCTGGTTTCACCTCACAGGCGTTCAGATGCAGCCATGTTGTTAGTCACACGGCGCCGGTTCTGACCCGTTTAACCAGCTCTCGTCTCCTCCAGGCTCCTGCTGCCGCCAGACTTCACCGTCTTCACCTACAGTCGGAACGGATCCCTGCTGACCTCCAGGCCACCTGTGCAGGTAATCTCCTCTGCACCATGTGACCACACCTGGAGCCAGGTGAGGATGTTGGATCTGGTTTCTCGTTGATCTGCGCTCTGATCACTTCCCGACACTTTAAATGTATTTATTTCTCCCAGCCTGAGGTTAAAATCTGATCTTTTTCTGATTTTAACGTTAGTTTGGAAATGAGGCAAAGAAACCCTCAGCTGTTGTCTGGGGGATCCGGGCTGGATCAGAATCCTGGTTCCCATTACTAATCTGGTTCTGTTGGAGCGAATACTGGATCTGCATCCATCACTGACTTCTGCTAACACCAATGTTCAGATCAGGAGCCAGTACCGGATCAACTGAAGGCTTTTAATTGCATTCTGTGGACTTCCTGATAATAATGAATTACAGTAGTCCAGCCTTGAAGTAACAAATGCATGGACTAGTTTCTCTGCATCACTCCTGGACACGATGTTTCTAATTTTAGCAATATTCCGAAGGCAGACCTGATAGAAAGAAATCTTAGAAACGTGTTTAATATGGGATTTAAATGTCATGTCTTGGTCCAAAGTTACACCGGATCAGATCTGGTGAGAAGCTGATGGAGGTTTTATTGCTGATGAAGCAGATTCTATGTCACTTCCTGTAGACGGAGGCCACATCTGCTGACTCAGCGTCCGTTAACAACAATGAAAGCTTACTGCTTGCCGCCCTTTGACCTCCACGGATCAGAACCGTCTCCTCGGCTCCCCCTGCTGGACTTACCCAGTGTCTCCTCTGTGTTTCAGAACCACTGCCACTACCAGGGCTTCGTCCAGGACATGGAGGGTTCTGCTGTGGCTCTGAGCGTCTGCGGCGGCCTCAGGTACGAACCGGACCTGAACCGGGTCAGAACAGAACCGCGCTCGCGTTTCCACTTCCTGTTGTATTCGTCTGTTTTTTTCCCAGAGGAGTGATGCATCTCACCAACGACAGCTACGGCATCGAGCCGCTAGACTCCGCCCCCGAGCAGCACCTGCTGTACCGCCTGCAGGATGTGACATCACAGCCCCGAGGGTGCGGAACGCCTCACCACGAGCACGGCAGCGCCACGGAGCACGCTCAGTACGACCCGGAGGAGATCCCCTACAGACGGCACAGCAGGGTGAGGGTTCGATTCCCTGCTCCTCTAAAGCTGACAGAAACAAAACGGTGCTCAGATACGGTACAAAAAATTATAAAAACAGGGAAATTTACCAGAAAAAGACAAATAATAAACAAAAATATGAAATCAATTCCCGACTTCTGAGGCTTGTTAAATAAAAACTTCAATAATGGAAACAAAATACCAACAAATAATCACAAAAAAAGAAAATTATAAACTAATATAGACAGAAATAAACCCTTTGTAACAGGGAGACAAAATGATCACGAGTCAACAGGTTTAAACTATTTTATAGATCAACTTTCTGGTTAAACTGTCACTTAAATATCTTCATTTTTTGTTTTTAACCAAGGAGGTCGTGTCTGTCTGTTACTCAGAAGATTATTGATGAATTTTGATTACATTTTCAATAAATGTCTCCAATGGAACCAGGAAGAAGTGATTGAAATGTGTGGGTGATCAGAAAACCACAATTACTAAAGGAAAAAAGTGGTTTTCTTGAATAACTTCTCAACTAATAATGATAATTGTGTGAAAATCCAGCTCCTAAAGGTGTTTTCATGGTCAAGGTATCTATAAAGTTACAATTATATCTAGTTTTTTATTAAGTATAAAGATAAAAACTGTAACTGAGACGACTAAGAGACAGGAAGTGACCTCACAGAGATGATGGCTGAAGAGGAAAACAACCAGAGACTTCAGCAGAAATGTTTGATTTCTTCAGTAAGTAATAAAAATGTACATCAGTAACCTGGGTGTTTGTCCTCCAGATAAAGAGAGCTGTCCTCCATAAGACGCACTATGTGGAGCTGCTGCTGGTGGTCGACAACGAAAGGGTGAGACTCACATATCTGTAAGCCCCGCCCACCTCCAGACTGCGTGCTGATTGGACGTCTCTACTTCTGCAGTTTAAACACATGAATGGAAACGAGACGGCGGTCAGAGAGCAGATGGTTCACCTGGCTAACCTGGTAGACAGCGTAAGTACAACCACACAGAGACGCATGTTGGGAACTGTCCTAGTGTGGACGGTAACTTCCCTGGAATTTACCCTGTCCAACACTGTACTGTCCCTACTGTAAACTTAACTAAAACATAATTCACCCCATACCTCCAAACCCAAACTAGTACTGTAGAAACTCTATGGTTAAACGTTGTGAGGACCTGACATAATGTCCACACAACGACTAATGTCCTCACAACGACTATTGTCCTCACAACGACTAATGTCCTCATAATTAATGTCCTCACAACGACTAATGTCCTCACCAATAATGTCCTCACAACGACTAATGTCCTCACAATGACTAATGTCCACACAACGACTAATGTCCTCACAATGACTAATGTCCACACAACGACTAATGTCCACACAACGACTAATGTCCACACAACGACTAATGTCCACACAACGACTAATGTTCTCACAATGACTAATGTTCTCACAACGACTAATGTCCACACAACGACTAATGTCCTCACAATGACTAATGTCCTCACAACGACTAATGTCCTCACAATGACTAATGTCCACACAACGACTAATGTCCTCATAATTAATGTCCTCACAACGACTAATGTCCTCACAACGACTAATGTTCTCACAATGACTAATGTCCACACAATGACTAATGTCCTCACAATGACTAATGTCCACACAACGACTAATGTCCTCATAATTAATGTCCTCACAACGACTAATGTCCTCACAATGACTAATGTCCTCACAATGACTAATGTCCTCACAATGACTAATGCCACACAACGACTAATGTCCTCATAATTAATGTCCTCACAACGACTAATGTCCTCACAACGACTAATGTTCTCACAATGACTAATGTCCACACAATGACTAATGTCCTCACAATGACTAATGTCCACACAACGACTAATGTCCTCATAATTAATGTCCTCACAACGACTAATGTCCTCACAACGACTAATGTCCTCACAATGACTAATGTCCTCACAATGACTAATGTCCACACAACGACTAATGTCCTCATAATTAATGTCCTCACAACGACTAATGTCCTCACAACGACTAATGTCCTCACAACGACTAATGTCCTCACAACGACTAATGTCCTCACAATGACTAATGTCCTCACAATGACTAATGTCCACACAACGACTAATGTCCTCATAATTAATGTCCTCACAACGACTAATGTCCTCACAACGACTAATGTCCTCACAATGACGAATGTCCACACAACGACTAATGTCCACACAACGACTAATGTCCTCACAATGACTAATGTCCACACAACGACTAATGTCCTCATAATTAATGTCCACACAACGACTAATGTCCTCATAATTAATGTCCTCACAATGACTAATGTCCTCACAACGACTAATGTCCTCACAATGACTAATGTCCTCACAATGACTAATGTCCACACAACGACTAATGTCCTCATAATTAATGTCCTCACAACGACTAATGTCCTCACAACGACTAATGTCCTCATAATTAATGTCCTCACAACGACTAATGTCCTCACAACGACTAATGTCCTCACAATGACTAATGTCCTCACAACGACTAATGTCCTCACAATGACTAATGTCCACACAACGACTAATGTCCACACAACGACTAATGTCCTCACAACGACTAATGTTCTCACAATGACTAATGTCCACACAACGACTAATGTCCTCATAATTAATGTCCTCACAACGACTAATGTCCTCACAACGACTAATGTCCTCACAATGACTAATGTCCACACAACGACTAATGTCCTCATAATTAATGTCCTCACAACGACTAATTCCTCAAACGCTAATGTCCTCACAATGACTAATGTCCTCACAATGACTAATGTCCTCACAACGACTAATGTCCTCACAACGACTAATGTCCTCATAATTAATGTCCTCACAATGACTAATGTCCTCACAACGACTAATGTCCTCACAACGACTAATGTCCTCACAATGACTAATGTCCTCACAATGACTAATGTCCTCACAATGACTAATGTCCACACAACGACTAATGTCCTCATAATTAATGTCCTCACAACGACTAATGTCCTCACAACGACTAATGTCCTCACAATGACTAATGTCCACACAACGACTAATGTCCTCATAATTAATGTCCTCACAACGACTAATGTCCTCACAACGACTAATGTCCTCACAATGACTAATGTCCTCACAATGACTAATGTCCTCACAACGACTAATGTCCTCACAATGACTAATGTCCACACAACGACTAATGTCCTCATAATTAATGTCCACACAACGACTAATGTCCTCATAATTAATGTCCTCACAATGACTAATGTCCTCACAACGACTAATGTCCTCACAATGACTAATGTCCTCACAATGACTAATGTCCACACAACGACTAATGTCCTCATAATTAATGTCCTCACAACGACTAATGTCCTCACAACGACTAATGTCCTCATAATTAATGTCCTCACAACGACTAATGTCCTCACAACGACTAATGTCCTCACAATGACTAATGTCCTCACAACGACTAATGTCCTCACAATGACTAATGTCCACACAACGACTAATGTCCTCACAACGACTAATGTCCTCACAATGACTAATGTCCACACAACGACTAATGTCCACACAACGACTAATGTCCACACAACGACTAATGTTCTCACAATGACTAATGTCCACACAACGACTAATGTTCTCACAATGACTAATGTCCACACAACGACTAATGTCCTCACAACGACTAATGTCCTCACAACGACTAATGTCCACACAACGACTAATGTCCACACAACGACTAATGTTCTCACAATGACTAATGTCCACACAACGACTAATGTCCTCACAATGACTAATGTCCACACAACGACTAATGTCCTCATAATTAATGTCCTCACAACGACTAATGTCCTCACAACGACTAATGTCCTCACAATGACTAATGTCCTCACAATGACTAATGTCCACACAACGACTAATGTCCACACAACGACTAATGTCCTCACAATGACTAATGTCCACACAACGACTAATGTCCACACAACGACTAATGTCCACACAACGACTAATGTTCTCACAATGACTAATGTCCACACAACGACTAATGTCCTCATAATTAATGTCCTCACAACGACTAATGTCCACACAACGACTAATGTCCTCATAATTAATGTCCTCACAACGACTAATGTCCTCACAACGACTAATGTCCTCACAATGACTAATGTCCTCACAATGACTAATGTCCACACAACGACTAATGTCCACACAACGACTAATGTCCTTACCAATAATGTCCTCACAACGACTATTGTCCTCACAACGACTAATGTCCTCACAATGACTAATGTCCACACAACGACTAATGTCCTGTCAAAGGTTGGCCTGCACTCTTAATTCAAACACAAACTCTGATTGTACATCATAATCAAACTTTTTTTGTGTGTTTTGGACAGAATTTTAACCTTCTGGTGACCCAGACAGTCGGCCAATCAAATTAGGATTCCCTGATCATGTGATAAATGGTTAGCTGGTTAGCACAGCTAACTGTCTGTTACAGCTAAAACCTATGGCCTGGCCCAATGGACTGCTGTCACATGACCAAAGGGGCAGAATTTGATTGGCTAAAGGCCGTTACACTTAACCTAAAGCTGTTTGGCCTGGGTTACCAGAAGGTCACCAGAAGGTCAGTGGACTGTATGTACAGCAGCATAAAAATGGAGAATCTGATAAAAACTGCAAGATGGTTCTGAACGAGTTCAGAACCAACAGCACTAGAACCTAAATCGACCCTGAGATGGAGATGTTCTATGTTCTTCACGTCTGGTTCCTTAAATGAAAGGAGAACCTTCAACACCAAGTGGTCTTAAGTAGATCTTAGATCCAAGGAGGGAAACTTCTTCCAGGCTGAACTGATCTCACGTCATTTAATCATCTAAGGAAGAAACTTTTAGACATTTTCATAAATATTTAAAGCACCAGTGCCACCAGGTTGTCTCTAAGCAGCTCCTCGGGGTCTCTAAGGTCCTGCATTTGTCTCTGTGTGTCGATACGCATGAGCAGATCTACATGCAGCTCAACATTCGGGTGGTGCTGGTCGGGCTGGAGATCTGGACCCAGCAGAACCTGATCAACATCGAGGGAGGAGCTGGGGAGGTGCTGGGCCGCTTCACCCAGTGGAGGGAGAAGGAGCTGGTTCCCCGGCGCCGACACGACTCAGCCCAACTCATCCTGTGAGTCTGGAGAGGGTGGAGAGGGTGATGGTGGAGAGGACGAAGAGGGTGGAGAGGGTGATGGTGGAGAGGGTGGAGAGGATGAAGGTGGAGAGGATGAAGGTGGAGAGGATGAAGAGGGTGATGGTGGAGAGGATGAAGAGGGTGGAGAGGGTGATGGTGGAGAGGATGAAGGTGGAGAGGACAAAGAGGGTGGAGAGGGTGATGGTGGAGAGGATGAAGAGGGTGGAGAGGATGAAGGTGGAGAGGATGAAGGTGGAGAGGATGAAGAGGGTGATGGTGGAGAGGATGAAGAGGGTGGAGAGGGTGATGGTGGAGAGGATGAAGGTGGAGAGGACAAAGAGGGTGGAGAGGGTGATGGTGGAGAGGATGAAGAGGGTGGAGAGGATGAAGGTGGAGAGGATGAAGGTGGAGAGGATGAAGAGGGTGATGGTGGAGAGGATGAAGAGGGTGGAGAGGGTGATGGTGGAGAGGATGAAGGTGGAGAGGACAAAGAGGGTGGAGAGGGTGATGGTGGAGAGGATGAAGAGGGTGGAGAGGATGAAGGTGGAGAGGATGAAGGTGGAGAGGATGAAGAGGGTGATGGTGGAGAGGATGAAGAGGGTGGAGAGGGTGATGGTGGAGAGGATGAAGGTGGAGAGGACAAAGAGGGTGGAGAGGGTGATGGTGGAGAGGATGAAGAGGGTGGAGAGGATGAAGGTGGAGAGGATGAAGGTGGAGAGGATGATGGTGGAAAGGATGAAAAGGGTGGAGAGGATGGAGAGGGTGATGGTGGAGCGGATGAAGGTGGAGAGGATGAAGGTGGAGAGGATGAAGGTGGAGAGGATGAAGAGGGTGGAGAGGATGAAGAGGGTGGAGAGGGTGATGGTGGAGAGGATGAAGGTGGAGAGGACGAAGAGGGTGGAGAGGATGAGGGTGGAGAGGATGAAGAGGGTGGAGAGGATGAAGGTGGAGAGGATGAGGGTGGAGAGGATGAAGAGGGTGGAGAGGATGAAGGTGGAGAGGATGAAGGTGGAGAGGATGAAGGTGGAGAGGATGAAGAGGGTGGAGAGGATGAAGAGGGTGGAGAGGATGAAGAGGGTGGAGAGGATGAAGGTGGAGAGGATGAGGGTGGAGAGGATGAAGAGAGTGGGGAGGATGAAGGTGGAGAGGATGAAGGTGGAGAGGATGAAGAGGGTGGAGAGGATGAAGAGGGTGGAGAGGATGAAGAGGGTGGAGAGGATGAAGAGGGTGGAGAGGATGAAGGTGGAGAGGATGAGGGTGGAGAGGATGAGGGTGGAGAGGATGAAGGTGGAGAGGATGAAGGTGGAGAGGATGAAGAGAGTGGGGAGGATGAAGGTGGAGAGGATGAGGGTGGAGAGGATGAAGGTGGAGAGGATGAAGGTGGAGAGGATGAAGAGAGTGGGGAGGATGAAGGTGGAGAGGATGAGGGTGGAGAGGATGAGGGTGGAGAGGATGAAGGTGGAGAGGATGAAGAGAGTGGGGAGGATGAAGGTGATGGAGGTCTTTTGATGTTCCAGGATGAAGAGTTTTGGGGTAACAGCAGGAATGGCGTTCGTCTCCACCGTCTGCTCCAGAAGTCATGGAGGAGGAATCAACGCGGTAATTCTTCTTCTTCCCTGACCCTCTGTGACCTTATGACCCTTTGACCTTATGACCCTATGACTTTATGACCCTATGACCTCACAACTAGGGTTGGGCACCGAGAACCTAACGTCCGGTTCCGGAGCCGTTAAGAAGATGTTTTAATTCTGATGCTTTTTTGTGTTCCTAAATGCATTGTGAGCAAACAAAGTAGTACGAGGCACGATCTAGTTTGTTTCTGGCGTTTTATCAGGTATTACTCCGCCCACTTCTCTGAACCATAGACTGTAAAATACTCTAAACGTGGAGCGATAAACTTAGCGCCAGCGGAGGATGTACGACAAACATGACAAACACCTTCTGCAGCTGCGTGGTTTACATTGTGCTAAGGAGTGTAACGTTGATCACGTCGCTCTCCTGCTGTTTCTTCCTCCACTTCCGACTTTTAACCGTCAGCCAGCAACTCCTCGTTGGAAGCGGAATCAGGTTCATGAAAATTATGATTGTTCTATTCTTTACAGACTAGCTTAAGTTTGAATATACTAGTGACGCTAGCATTAGGCTGCAGCTGCTACGCTAACCGGCCAGCAAATAGACAAACCCCATCACCATGGCAGCAAGGCGAAAGCCGTCAGCGGAGTCGCCCACATTTAGCTAAAGTTGAGTAAATAAGATTTAGCTAAACAACTTAGCTGGTAGCTACTTTATCTTAACCCTGACTTAAGTTACAGTAACAGTTGTGGTTTAATTTTATTGACAGAACAAATAAAAACGGCCCATGTGAAGGCTTCTTCAAAGGAAATCATTTGTTTGTTTTTCCTCTTCTATACCTCAAATAATCGGATTTGAGATCCGTGTAGAACAGGAATCGATAGTGAGAATCGTATTTGCAAACGATGCCCAACCCTACTTATGACCCTATGACCTTATGACCTCCTAACCCCACCCGTCTGTTGCATCACTCTCTCTGCTCTCCTCCTCTCAGTTCCTCAAGAACAACGTTCCTGCGTTCGCCTCCATCGTGGCTCATGAACTCGGACACAACCTGGGGATGAACCACGACGACGGACGCTCCTGCAGCTGCCCCGCCTCCTTCTGCATCATGCACTCCGGAGCCACGTAAGACGCTAACTCCGCCCCGTCACAACTCCTCTCCAGGCCTTCCCGTTATCCCTGGAGGTGGAGGTCTGTAGCAGCAGCTCTCGCCTCCACAGGGACGTCTGTCTCTGGAGGATGATGGGAAACCTGGACTGGAATAGGAACCGGATCGGACCGATCCGTCCCACAGAACTCCGGTTCCGTTCTCCTCATTCCTCTTTGTTTGTTTCTGCAGTGGTTCCAAGAGCTTCAGCAGCTGCAGCGCCGACGACTTTGAGAAGATGATCCTGTCCACAGGAGGGACGTGTCTCCTGAACGTCCCCCGGCCCGAGGAGGCCTACAGCGCCCCCTACTGTGGAAACAGGCTGGTGGACGTCGGGGAGGAGTGTGACTGTGGATCCGAGAAGGTTTGAAGCTTTCAGAACAGGACTGGGTTTATCTCCAACGGTAAAACCGGCCCAAACTGGTTCTGTGTCATGCACCATGAGGTCGGTTCTGACCCGGACCGTTTGCGCGCAGGAGTGTGAGGAGGACCCCTGCTGCGAGTATCAGACGTGTAGGCTGAAGTCCGGAGCTCAGTGTGCGTCTGGAGAGTGCTGCTCCAACTGTCAGGTAACGACAGCCGGGCCGGCCGGCAGCAGAACGTGATTCTGGAGGAACCTTCAGAACCGAACCGGGCCTCTCTGGGTTTTCTGTGTGTTCAGTTCCAGCCAGGAGGAACGGTGTGTCGCTCCTCAAAGGACGGCGAGTGTGATCTACCAGAGTACTGCAACGGCTCCACCTCCTTCTGTCAGAGCGACGTCTTCGTCCAGGTGAGACCAGAAGTCCCGCCTGGCCTCCTCAGGGGGGCGCTACGCTCCAACCGCAGACTGTATATTACACACCTGCAAACTCAGAAGGTGTTAATTTTGTGATTTCTATCATGGAAATTAACGTTCTGATTAGGGCTGGGCGATAAGGCTTTAAAAAGTTGTTTATTTTTTAAGACCATAACTGATTTCCGATTTTAGTCGTTTTTGTTTTTCTTGAAAAGAAACTGCAAATGATGTAGAATATTTTCAAAAACCAGGTTTTTTTTCTATCACCCCCGTCCCGGGCTGACCTGAATTTCAAGTCCAACTAAAAACAAGCTGTAAAATATCGTAAAACAAGATATTAGGTCCTAAGCAGATTGACATTACTCTGAGCTACGGAATTCAAAGCAGCGCATTGGTTTAAAAGTTCCATTTTCCAAAAATCAAATCGTCATAACCAGAAAATGCGCTTTATCAATTTAATCGATTAATCGATTATTAATCGCCCAGCCCTACTTTACTCAGAAGGTGAAGGGACCCACGCACTTGGGTCAGCACACTTTGGACCGTCCTCTGACGTACTTTAAAGTAGTGCATTGGTATAAAAGAAATCTTTATTTTTTTCCAAAAATTAAATCTTCATAATCAGAAAATTCGATTAATTGATACAATCGATTAATCGCTCAGCCCTAGTTCTGATGTTGTATAAGAGAAAAGCTGTTTGTAATGTGTATTTCAGGGTTTGATTATAAACTTCTTTTCCAATTTAATGTGATATTTCCTTATTTAATAGTTTGATATTATTTTCATTGTTTGCTGTTTTCACTTCAGAAAACCCGCCTCCTTAATACTAGATAATTCACCTGTTTTTCGTTTTCTAACTTCATGTTCGCTGTGAAGTCGCCATTTGTAACATGCGGGTCAATGGGAACTTGTTCCTCTCGGCATCCAGCCCCTAGTGGTTGATGGGGGAACTGCAGGCTGTGTAACGTGTGTGTAACGTGTGTGTAACGTGTGTGTGTTTCAGAACGGCCATCCATGCAGGAACCAGCAGGCCTACTGTTACAACGGACGCTGCCAGCACCTGGACGGACAGTGCCAAGCCCTGTTCGGATCCAGTAGGTTCCTCCCTCCTGCCTTTTGTTCTAACATCCTGATCCGAATCGGATGGTTCCGGAACGTCCCGATCCGTTCGGGACGTTCCGGAACCATCTGACTGTTCCCGTTCTCCAGAGGCCACGGCTGCTCCTGACATCTGCTTCATGGACGTGAACAGCAAAGGAGATCGCTTCGGGAACTGTGGGTACCAGCACTACGGCTACAAGAAGTGTGAGAGCAGGTAGCCCAACACACACACACACACACACACACACACACACACACACACCCAACCTCCTGGTCACCTGACTCTGTCTCCGTAGAAACGCTCGGTGCGGGAAGCTGCAGTGCTTGAACGTAGAGGGCGGGACGGTTTTCGGCATCCTTCCGTCGATCATCACCACTCCGATAGGCGGGGCCAAGTGCTTCGGGGTGGACTTCATGCTTGGCTCCGACGTTCCCGACCCGGGAATGGTGAACGAAGGGACCAAGTGTGGAGACAATCAGGTGAGGGGGAGGACGGTGGGGGGACCGGTTGCTAGGAGACGCCAGGTAATGAAGCATTCATGTTCTCCTGTGGTCTTCAGGTGTGCATGAACTTTGAGTGTCGCAAGGCGGACGTCCTGAACTACGACTGTGACGTGGCGGGGAAGTGCCACGGACACGGGGTAAGACGGTACCGGTCTGTGAGGTGAGACGGGCCACGTGACCCCCGGATTGACCCCAGTCTACCTGTATCCCCCCCATCCAGGTGTGTAACAGTAACAAGAACTGCCACTGCGAGTACGGCTGGGCGCCGCCATTCTGTGAGCGCTCGGGTTACGGCGGCAGCGTGGACAGCGGACCCACGTGGAACGGTACCGTACCTGCTGAACACCTGAGCGGCGGCGGCGTCCTCGCTCCACACTGACTCTCTATGTTGTCCACAGATAAGGATACGTCTCTCAGGGACGGCCTGCTTGTCTTCTTCTTCTTCGTTCTTCCTCTGCTCGCTTTGGGAGCGTTTGTTTTCCTGCGCCGCAACGAGCTGATGCGACGATTCGGACTGAGCCGCAGAAAGAGGTCGGAAGGATACCAGTGAGTCCCAACCACATCCACTAAAACCCACCCAAGAACCACCCTCCAAGATCCGTCCAAGTCCACTTAACTAAGAACCTCAGACTTTGACCCAATAACTCCTACACAACTTAAGCCCCGCCCACTGCAACATGGCCCTCTTTGACCCGCCCACTTTTGCCTGCTAACCCCTACATAAAACACACACATTCCTACCTGTCTAAGATCCACCCACTTCAACCAATTGACCCGCCATCTTTGAAACGCCCACTAAGACCCAACCAATGCGACTCGTCCATTTTTGTCTAACCAATCCTGACTAAACCCGTCCTCTGGAAAATGTTAAGATTTTATGTGACACAAATCATCATAGCAACCAGTGACTCAGCTTTTTTCCGAGACTAATAACCACAGTGACCAGTGACTTACCATTTCCCACAACACAAATCACCATAGCAACCAGTGACTCAGCTTTTTTCCAAGACTAATCACCACAGTGACCAGTGACTCAGCATTTTACGTGACACAAATCATCATAGCAACCGGTGACTCAGCTTTTTTCCGAGACTAATCACCACAGTGACCAGTGACTCAGCATTTTACGTGACACAAATCATCATAGCAACCGGTGACTCAGCTTTTTTCCGAGACTAATCACCACAGTGACCAGTGACTCAGCATTTTACGTGACACAAATCATCATAGCAACCGGTGACTCTGCTTTTTTCCGAGACTA